>CM059188.1:34392059-34432059 GCA_030323885.1 Branchipolynoe longqiensis
TACAAATGTCCTCTGTACTGAGTGACATGTTAGAAGAGATTAGTAGTGACAGAAATTACAGTGAACATTGCAAAATTTATTAAGTTAAATAATAAATTATTGGCCCAAAAATATATACTGTGTCTGTTTTTGAATTGTCCATGTTGCCGGTAACATGCATAATTCAAAAACAGACCGCGGGCCCCATAGTGATGCTCACCGTAGATACCATTGCAGTACAGCATTCGGTAACCAAGGTCAGAGCAGCTGAGTCGGTAGTATGAGCAGTTCGAAATCATTCGTCACTGTATCACTAAGTCGTGAAGACCTGCCTAGCTGAGCGCAGTTAAAAGTTTAATAACCATCCCACCATCCCATCTAGGATACCTCATTTCTGTCACTGGTTGAGGAGGCTGAGAGTAGATGGCCCTAATCATAAAAAGATAGATATAAATTAGTAATAGTGAGCTGTGCCTGGTGTGCCTCAAGAGTATGACCGCTTTCAACCCGTAGCTGCTGCCTCCTGCCTTCAACGTCAAGACACTATCAATATTAATAGACCTGTATGGCTGATAATAATAATACGATTGCTTAATATAAATATGAGGATCCATACACTGTATACATGTAGTCGCCGGTAGTCAGGACATTATCTGAGTCATCCGGGTTGTACTACCTCGGAAGCTTAAATAGAGTATATGAGCACAAATGTCCTCTGTACTGAGTGACATGTTAGAAGAGATTAGTAGTGACAGAAATTACAGTGAACATTGCAAAATTTATTGAAGTTAAATAATAAATTATTGGCCCAAAAATATATACTGTGTCTGTTTTTGAATTATCCTGATACTGTGCTAACCAGTCCTTGCCCTATCCTATTAATGCAGAGTGCCAGGCTAGGTAGCGACAAGTATCAATTTATAAGTCATTGGTTTGACTCGACTGGGATTCGAATTCCTGACTTTCCGCACGGAAAGCCCCTATTAATGAGATCTTCATTGTTGTGAGTGGTTGCGCATGCTCACCTGTAGGTCCTGGAGGCGGGTCTCCACCTCCTGGTGCTTGGTGATGATGTCATGCCGCTTGTTCTGAGCCTCCAGGGTGTTAATGAACGCGATCTCGTTGGCCTGACAAAATGATGACAGGAGGTTTAGGCTTTATTGGAAAGGATTTGTTCTTAAATGCTAAAAAGAAAGAAAATGATTGGGGGAGGAGGGAATCTGTGCCCTGCAGAGAAAATTTCTAAAATATAAATTAAACACTGAACAGAAACAGTTGCCATTTAAGTATGTAATTTGCTGGTCTATCTTGGCAGTCTAATTTCTTTTAATAGTTTTCTTTTTATGGAGGAAAACGCATTAATTTATTAAGGGATTCCTTAGATACTTCGGCTAAAACACAGCTAAAAATAGTGTTTAAAACAGAAAGGTACTGTTAATTAGTTTCTATCTATTAGCTGAATACGTCATGGAAACAATAACTTTGATATAAATAGTCCTAAAACACAATTCTTCAATTTAAATAGCTCAAAACAGATTTTATTAAACACAAAACATGCAGACACATGACATAGACCCCCTGTGATCTCTGAACCCCTGGCATGAGCAAAATGTAAACTGCTTTGTTCTCATTCGACTGTCCCTTCGAAGACAGGACACCTGTAGGGTCTGTACACATGTCAAGATATGAAATTCAAGGCTATTTCAAGGCTGTTTTTGATAGGAATTTAGGGGAGTATTGGCATTTTATTGTGTGTAGGTATGTCGGATTATCTTATGCCGAATGGTGATTTCGGACTAATTTAGATCAGTGGGGACAGTTTAATGGAATCCAACACTTTTCAAGACTAATTACCTAAAATAGATTAAATTCAAGGCTTTTCTAGGCCTTGAAATGGGGCAAATGAAGTTCAAGACTTTTCAAGACTTTTCAAGACTTACCAAGCCCCATACGGACCCTGCACCAGCTATGTCAGGACAACATTGATGAGAACACACAGCCGTCCTTTGAGATAGATATTAGTGTATTTATAAAAAAACCTTAGTAAGAGACAATCCATAAATCTGCATAGTTTTCACAATCCTATTCCTAACAATGTTACGATTAACTTTTACCCCTGCTCATCACCCAATTCCCCCGCCCCTCTCCGAATCCTATCATAAAAAAACATCGAATAAATGTGACTGTTCCGATTACTTTCAAGGCTATAACCTCATACTTTTTAACCCCTCCCTCTCCCTTTTCTGAACATTGTTCCGCTTGAAAAGAGCGTGGATATTTATCGACCATCCCTAACTACTGCAGCCTTTGACGCTTTCTGTCTCGCTCTACAACACAATGTGGGGGCTGACAAACCTTGTTCTCCTCTTCGTGTGCCTTGCGGACCTTCAGTCGAAGCTGGCATTGTCTCTTCTCCTCAGCGCGAATCATCTTCCGCTCGATGGTGAGCTTCCGCTGATGCAGCAGCTCACCCTTCCAGGACCGGACTTCCTCCACCTAAAATAGAGGCACACAGTGGAGAATCAGGGAAGACCTCGCTTAGTACGCAAACTGTCCACATTATTATTGCACTGAAATGGTGGCGCACAGTGGAGAATCAGGCAAGACCTCGCTTAGTACTCAAACTGTCCATGTTATTACTGCACTGAAATGGTGGCGCACAGCGGTGAATCAGGGAAGACATCGCTTAGTACTCAAACTGTCCACATTATTACTGCACTGAAATGGTGGCACACAGTGGAGAATCAGGGAAGACCTCGCTTAGTACTCAAACTGTCCACATTATTACTGCACTGAAATGGTGGCGCACAGTGGAGAATCAGGGAAGACCTCGGTTAGTACTCAAACTGTCCACGTTATTACTGCACTGAAATGGTGGCATACAGTGGAGAATCAGGGAAGACCTCGCTTAGTACTCAAACTGTTCACGTTATTACTGCACTGAAATGGTGGCACACAGTGGAGAATCAGGGAAGACCTCGCTTAGTACTCAAACTGTCCACATTATTACTGCACTGAAATGGTGGCACACAGTGGAGAATCAGGGAAGACCTCGCTTAGTACTCAAACTGTCCATGTTATTACTGCACTGAAATGGTGGCACACAGTGGAGAATCAGGGAAGACCTCGCTTAGTACTCAAACTGTCTACGTTATTACTGCACTGAAATGGTGGCACACAGTGGAGAATCAGGGAAGACCTCGCTTAATACTCAAACTGTCCACGTTATTACTGCACTGAAATGATGGCGCACAGTGGAGAATCAGGGAAGACCTCGCTTAGTACTCAAACTGTCCACATTATTACTGCACTGAAATGGTGGCGCACGGTGGAGAATCAGGGAAGACCTCGCTTAGTACTCAAACTGTCCATGTTATTACTGCACTGAAATTGTGGTACACAGCGGTGAATCAGGGAAGACCTCGCTTAGTACTCAAACTGTCCACGTTATTACTGCACTGAAATGGTGGCGCACAGTGGAGAATCAGGCAAGACCTCGCTTAGTACTCAAACTGTCCATGTTATTACTGCACTGAAATTGTGGTACACAGCGGTGAATCAGGGAAGACCTCGCTTAGTACTCAAACTGTCCACGTTATTACTGCACTGAAATGGTGGCGCACAGTGGAGAATCAGGCAAGACCTCGCTTAGTACTCAAACTGTCCACGTTATTACTGCACTGAAATGGTGGCACACAGTGGAGAATCAGGGAAGACCTCGCTTAGTACTCAAACTGTTATGGTGGCACACAGTGGCAAATCGGGGAAGATCTCTCCGAGTATTCGCACTGTGCAAAGTAGTGATAGTAGTTGTAGTTGTACCACCACTGTTGATATATATATACTCCTATTGCTAATTTGTCTATTTTTTGGAAAGTACACAATTTATTTTCAAATAGGAAATTTTGGGTAGGCAAGACCTGCCTACCCATACGATTTTTGGCGTATTTCGTGCAAAGTTTTAAGCCAAAGCATACCCATATGCAACATTAAAATTTTATAAGCCAAAAATATTTGGAAAGTACATAATTTCTTTTGTGGAAAATACTAACAAATATTTCACTCTAGTACCCAAATAGGAAACTTTGGGTAGTCAGAGCTGCTGTGTTTGACAATCGTTGACCCCTGACAATCGCCCCCCACCCCCCCCAGAATACTGAGCTGCTGTGCCTACCTTCCCGGTGAGCAGGTGAAGTCGCTCAGCCTTCTCAGCGTTCAGTTTCTGACGCAGGTCTCGAGCCTTCATCTGCTTTTCATCTGAGCGCTTCCTCGCCTCTGTTATCGACCTGCATGGTGGAGAGAAACCGACTTTGTTCCCCCTTTTGTTTGTTGACGTTTTACATCCTAGCAACATCTAGTCATATCAGGACGGGTACCCACTTGTTGACTGTGCATTCATTACGACTTTATAGTGCTGTCCCACTAGGATATCAGGCCGCTGGCACCATGACCTGATTCCCCACTCAGTACATTATCCTGACACTGAGCTAACCAGTCCTTACCCTATCCTATTAATGCCAAGTGCCAGGCTAGGTAAAAACAAGCATCAAATTTGTAAGTCATCGATTTGATTCAGCTGGGATACCGCATGGGAAGCCTGCGCTCCAACGGATGCATGCATGCATGCCGGGACTCACCCCCCCCCCAATGCGGGGGGGGGAGGGGGGAGTCCCGACATGCACCTCTCTAATCCCCCGGCGTGGGGGCGTCACACTCCACTCGCGCGAAAGTTTTTGATGACTGTTATTGCTATAAATATGCATAAATATATAAAAATATAAATATACATAAATACACATAACCAGTGTGTTCTGCGAGGGGTGTCCCACCCGCCAATTACCCCGACAGCTGGGGGTGGGTGGGCACTCCACCAATGCTCTATGGAAGAATAGATATATGAAGTATATGTTTCCTTTGCATTTATACTCGTATAATGCACTATACATCACATATATACATATGAGCCTGTCTCAAAAGGTGATAACTCTTCTTTTTTTTGTCCATTGAAACAATTGACACAAAACAGCACAGAAACGAATATACTGAAAACACAAGGACATTTGCTTCAAATCAATATGTATTCTATTGGGATTATGAAACACCATGTAAAAAACAAATCAGTTTATCCTGAGCAAATGCATAAGTAGATAGTATGTTCATCGTTACAACGGACAAAGTTTTGTCCCATATTGCTTATCACCTTTTGAGACAGTCTCATATATAAGTGTGGAAAACGATGGATTTCCCATAATCCTTCAGGGTGCGGGCGTAATGGTGTAATAAAAGGCAGACAATCATAATCAACCCGCAGAAATGGTCATGGTTTGGCAGCAGCTGTACGGTAGGTGTGGGGAGAGGGCAGGGTGGCAACTTACCTTTTCCGTGAGGGTGATGACAGCTTCTCGTGCATGTGCACTACGCGGCCCGGGGTGCGAGTCTCAGACTCCTCCATCATGTCCGCCCAGCTCAGATGCTTCTTCTGCTCACCACTTTCTGCAATAGCTACCAGAAGCTCTGTAAAAAAAAAAAGGGTCTAAGGGTTACTATTTACAAGTTTATTAGTATGAATAGTCGTGTCACGTCAGTGTCCTCCGCAGCCTCTTACCATGTTAGGATTGGTTGGGTGTTGGAGTTTTACGTCCTGGTAACATCTAAGGTCATATCAGGATCGGTAGCGACTTGTGACAGTGTGCACTCAGGGCGACTTTATAGTGCTGCCCCACTGGGAAATCAGGCCACCAGCACCATGACCCGATATCCCACTCAGTCACATTATCCTGACGCTGAGAGAACCTTGCCATATCCTATTAATGCCAAGCGCCAAGCTAGGAAGCGACAAGTATTAATATTTAAGTCATTGGTTTGATTGGACCAGGAGGCATTATACTTAGCATCCCATGACTATTCCCAATAGTTCTAACTGCAATGCAGTTAATATTTCTACAATATGAATAACTCGTTAAGCTATAGCGATAAATGTTACCTGAGGTATCTGCGAGCTGGCCACTGTCATGATGAGTGACGTCATCTTTGGCCTCTTTGGATGCCGCGTCCCACTCTGACGACTGGTCAGGGGTCTGGTCCAACAACTGCTGGCTGAAATATGTACTGCTGTTGGTTCCCTGAGGAACAAAGGCAGAAAGCATTATGGTTGGTTAGTTGTTGGAGTTTTATGTCCTGGCAACATTTAAGATCATATCAGGATAGGTACCGACTTATGACAGTGTGCACTCATGGTGACTTTATAGTGCTGCCCCACTAAGAGAAAAGGCCACCAGCACCATGACCTGATATCCCACTCAGTCACATTATCCTGACACTGAGCCAACCAGCCCTTACACTATCCTAATAATGCAGAGCGCCTGGCTAGGAAGCAACAAGTATCAATTGTTTTGATTCGACCCGGGTTCGAATCCATGGGTTCGAATCCTTAGATCTACCAAAACGGGAGACGGACGCTCAACTCATTCGGCCATCCCGTCTGGTCAGAAAGCATTATCATGTCAGATGGGTACTTGTTTATTGTTATCAATATGTAACGGATTATCCTGCACATATCCTTAGCGCGTCCAATTTTTAATATTGAAGATAAAAGCTGAAATGTGTTCTATTAGTATTACTCTCAATGTGGGTGAGCGGATATTCCAGTCCCACGGTTCCAAACAGTGTTATTTTATCCAATTCAGCTAACCGGGATATGTTTAAGACAGCTTTCTTGGCTTACCACATAATACATTTAACATAGGTGAATATTTTTATACTAAAACACTACACATAATACAATATGCAGTCAGCTCACAGAGCATATTAGGAATATATATACACAAGTGGTATAAATGTTCACAGCTAAACATAGTTTTAACAACTCTATCAGGAATAATTTAAACAAAAATCACTTCTGAGCAAGTCATAGACACTATGTTAAACATAAACCTTTTTATTTTAAAAAAAGAAAGAAGAAAAAAAAGGTTATGGTCAAACTGACCCCCAGTACAAATCCTTAAATGTCACCACCCAAATCAGCAACTAACCACTACGTGTTCCACAGGTTATTTGACTTCCTAGTATGGGGTTTTATGTCTTGGCAACATCTAAGGTCATATCAGGACTGGCACCGACTTGTGACAGTCCGCACTCATGGTGACTTTATAGTGTTGCCCCACTGGGAGGCCAGGCCACCAGCACTATAACCTGATTTCCAATTCAGTTACATTGGTCGTAATGCGAAGCATTGCGTTTGATGCGAGGAGAGGAAGAGACCCTCCCCCGCCCCGCCCCGCGCAGTCGCGCTGCTTTCTCACCTCGGCAGACGGCGCGGCGCGCCGCCACCTCCCCCGCCCCCCGTGTCGCGCAGCACTCGCGCCTCACCCGACGCCCGCTGCTCGCCACCTCTCGCCCTCCCCCGGGCCGGCAGCATTCACACCTCACCTGCTGTCGCCCGTCCCTCTCCCCTTATAAGGTCGCCCGCCGGCCTCCCTCAGGCACTCGCCCTCCTGCCGTCTCCCAGCTCTCTGCCTTTTCCACCACCCACCCACCCTACACTCCTCATACACTCTTCTCTTCCAGCGGTGGAGGGCTCCTCGGCACCCCCTCACAGAACACCTACAGACTTTTTTACTCTGCCTGAACTTTATTACTTTATTTATCATGTACATTTCTTCACTGCTCCTCCTGTATTGCTTTTATTCATTACTGCGCTCCTCATGAGCTTCCTTACCTTCCTCAGCTTATTCCTTATTTACTCTTATTGTGCTCCCTTACTCTGTATGCTTTGTATGCTCTGTCTGTGAGGCGTAAATAAAAACGCCTTATTTCCACCCCCGCCTTCCTCTCTTCCTTTTCGCGCATCATCCTGATACCGAGCTACCCAGTCCTTGCCCTATCCTAGTAATGCCAAGTGCAAGGCTAGGTAACGACACATATCAATTTTGCAAGTCATTGGTTTGACTCAGCCGGGTTTGAAACTCCCGACCTTCCCCACGAAAAACCTGTGCTCTACCGCTTCAGACAACGCGTCCAGTACTTCTATGGATAAACTGACCCCCAGTTCGCCGTCAGTCTCGGGCTCGGTGTCAACGATGATCTCAGTGTTCTGCTCCAGCTCGATCTCCTTCAGGTACCCCTGCTCCTCCTGGGTCGCCTCGGCCAGTGCAGCCTCCTGCTCGGCCTCCAACTCCTCCTCCATCTGCTCCACGGTCTGAAGCTCCTGAAGGGTGAGATAGCAAACAAAAGTTAGGCCACAAACTACCTAATTTTAACTAACACTTGATGATTTTTATTGGGGTTTTAAACAAGTAGTGGCAGGAATTAAGTTAACACTACTTGATATTTATTTATTTTAAAAATAGTTTATTCCACTGAGCTAGTTACACAAAAATAAAACATTACATAAATGAAATTGAATGAGTAAATTGATTGAATGAGTGGGTGGTACCATGAGTCTAATGGTGCTGGGTAGATCACTCCCTACCTATTGGGTGAGACAACAACATATTTTGTTAAACCACACAAAAAAACATCATTCTAAATGAAATTATAATTCTGGCATTTCAATATTTTTTTAAGATATAAAGATTTCCATGTAAGGAATACATGAAAAATCCAGGTGAATAGATCTTTATTACATGCATGGTCCTGATGTAGGGATGCATTAATGCGGGTGGTGTCATCCCTGAATGGCTTTATTTCTTCTACCTAAAAACAAAACAAAAGGTTTTTTCGTTAAATAAACGGACATTAAAGAAAGGTTCAACTCCATTTCTCTTCCTACCTTATCGAGTAGCTTGGTCAACTTTTCCTCGGGGTCGTCCCGCTCCCTCTCATCATCCGAGCTGAAGTCGTCGTCGTCGTTTTCTCCGGGCGCAGCGTCCCTCATCACGTGACGTATGTGGCCACGTGACCGGCTGCCGACGGGCCTCGCCTGGTACAGGTCGGCCTGTCCGGGCGAGGCGCTCTTCTCAATGTTTGTCAGCGACTTGCTCGCTTCAATCTGATCCAGAGACTTGGACGGTGTCGTGGCCCAGCCGAACTTGACTGGCTCCTGGTTGTCGGTCGCCAGCGACAGGCCCATGTTGCGCATGTTGTTCTGCTGCTGCGCTGACAGCGGGTGGTTCTCCTTCTCGTTGTCGCGCGCTTCGGCAATGCCCTGGAAGCCGTGCCCGTAGTCCTCCTGTTGGGGCCCGGTCGACAGGCTGGCCGGCCCGCTCTGCGTCCGTATCAGAGCCTGCTTCGGGGACAGGTCGCCGACCCGCATCTCTGGGGAGTTGGCGCGTCCTGCCGTGCTGTAGCCGGCGTTGCTGCTGCTGCTGGAGCGGTTCTTGACCCGCCCGCCCCTGTGTACAGTCTCCCAGCCGCCCTGGTCTGTGAAGCGTTAAATCACCAAAGGCATTATTATTAAAGTTGCATGGTCCGATGGGTTTGAGTTTCTGCCATTTTTCTAAGATAAATATATTTAATTGATTGTCATAGCCTACCTTACTTTCGTTTGAAGTAACTTTGATTTTAAATGGCTATAGATGTTTTGAGATATTTGAAGTCCAAATATGTCAAGTTAGTTTTGGCAAGCATGCCAAAACTCTGACACCCTGGGCTTCAGCAGTAACAGGTTATATTAAATTGACTCAGTATTCCCTTCTATGTGGCATCAAATGTTTAATAAGTGCATCATTATCTAAGTTAGATATGTAGAATCAATTTTAGATAATTGTTTTGGTTTTGAAATTTGTATGTGCATCTTTAATACATATGGGTTAGGATTCATGAATACAAAAAGGTTGGCGACCCGATTCAAGAACATTTTTAAGCTGCAATCTGATGAGAAAAATCTAAATTTTCAAAACCAAAACAATTATCTAGATTCGATTATTCACATCTAACTTAGATACTGGTGTAATTATCAAACATTTATCACCATGTACACGGGACTTGACTTTTGGTGGGGGGGGGGGGGGGAGGGGGGGTTCTGCAGCAATATAACGCAGCAATAAATCGGTTCGTTGGATAATGATGAGAAGACTGCTGGGGGGGGGGGGGGGGGGGGGGACAGTTGTAGAAGCGGGGAGTTCTTTACACCAATAACGACAAGTTGTTGAAGCGGTATCGGTTCACTTCGGTCCGATTTTAGCAGAGCACTCGTGTCCAGTCGGAGATGGGTTGGCAGAAAAGGGGGGGGGGGGGGGATCTGTAGCAAGAAGGTGAAAAGTGAGACAGTGAAAAAGGAAAAGGGCCTCACCCGAGCAAACAACTCCCTTGATCAGGGGAAGGAGTAAGCCCGGGAGAAAAATTAAAAGAAAGGGAAGTGAGGAGAGTTGAGTCTAAGAGCCGTGACTCCTTTCCCTGTGGTGACCAGTCGGTGAGCCGGAGACATGGACGGAGTAAGAGGTAGAAGGTGAAATACTGGTCGGTTCCCCCTACTGGAACTCTTTTCAGACATATTCAAGGAGGAGACCGGCAGCCGACAGGCAATAAAAGAGGTGTGGTCGAGGTGGGGTCCGGACAGCAAGTGATGTACACGGGAATACTGAGGCAATTTAATAGAACCTGTTGTTGCAGCAGCCAATGATGTCAGTTTTGGCATGACTGACAAAATTAATTTGTCATTGTTTTTTTTTGTAAATATGTTTATTCTGCTGAATAATTCTTTTGTCAGTGCCGAAGCACTGGTCTTCCAGCCATTTTTCAATTCAGGGTTATTTACACAAAAGGTATATAGAATAAGGTGTACAATACCTGTTGAATAGACAATTTGCACCATGTAACACAATGAAATTCTGAAACCCAAAAGTTCCATAACAATATAGTACAGTAGTGTCATATAACCAGATCAATATTAGTCAGATCAATGTGAGTATTTACATAGTATTTAGAATGTAAGCAGAAGTTATCTTCTGTATTCAGTTGGTAAACTTGTAGTAAGTTTTAATGTTCAGTTGCAGTTAGGCAAGCGGTATATAAATGTTGGTTTGTTAGGAAAATTCTAGTGTAACTCTAATGTAGCTAGTTATGTGAGTTTATGAATTATGTTTTTGGGGTCGGGTTGTTAATAATACACTGGACCATCTGTGACCAGTGAAGCAGTGGGACCAATCCCAGTGCATTTAGGTCTTAAATTTTACATTTTTACCTGGACTGTCTCTGTCATCGTATATGGTTGACTGGAGATAACAGAGGAACAGCAACAAATTTTTAAAAGTGGGGGCTGGTGGGGGGGGGGGGGGGGGGAGAAACCGAGGCTGAGGGTTTGGTGGTCTGCCACTTACGGTATGGTGACGCCATGGAACATACTTTACTGCAACTGCATAAGGGCCTGCCCAATCCGATGTACTCTTAGTGTGTTTTTAAATTCTAGGTAAGAGGATGCTGCCCTGGTTCTGGTTGGTAGGTTGTTCCACATCATGCTGCCTTTGTAAATTGGTGCTTTAATTAGTTTGTTTGTGGAAGGCTTGGGGACTTTGAGTAGAGTGGAATCAGCCCGTCTAGTATTCCTTTTTGTGTTTTCTATATATTGGCTCTTCTGTACATAAGTGATAGGAGATGTGAATCTCTTCTAACCATTAGGTAATCTAGGTTTGCTTTGTCATGCATTTCCTGTACACTTAGTGTTTTGCCCCAATAAATTGTTCTTAACACCCGTTTTGGATCCTTTGTAGCTTAGTCAGTTGCTGCTTTGTGAGCAATCCATAAATTATATCATTATAGTCTATTATTGGTAGAACTGTTGATTTATACAGCAGTAGGGCAGTGTTTTCGCTTATGAAGCTCCGCATCTTCCTGATTGTAGTCATTTTTAGTGCCAATGATTGAGTTAGTCTAGCCAGCTGTTGATTCCCATTTAAGGTAGAATCAATCACTGTTCCTAAGTACCTGTATGCACTTGCCTCCTTAATTTGATTTCCGCCAATATGCAGTGTTATGGGTTGTGCCCTTGCCTTCCTTGCTTTGGTGCCATAAATGACAAACTCAGTTTTATTGGTGTTAAGGGATAGTTTGTTTTCACTACACCACAGGTTAACCCTGGTCAGCACTGTCTGAACCTGATCGGTTGCTATTTGGAAATCCTTATTGTGTACTGTGAGTGCTGCATCGTCTGCAAATAATGTGAATGTTGCATCCTCTGATACTTGGGGTAAATCATTTATAAAGATTAAAAACAGAAGGGGGCCCAGGGTTGAAACCTGCGGAACTCCAGTTTTAATAGTCCTGATGGTTGACACAGTGTCATTAGGTTTTGTGCATTGTTTCCTATTAGTTAAGTAGTTGGCCATGACTGTACAGGTTTTCTTCCCCAATCCTGCTTTCTGGATTTTCTGCAATAGTATTCTATGGTCAATTGTACCGAAAGCTTTTTTGAAGTCAAGATATACTGCAATTGTAAGTTCACCTTTGTCCATGTTGGTCAATAACTCATCCATAAGAGAGGCCAATGCCCTAGTTGTTGATCTGTCTTTTCTAAATCCATTTTGTTGGGTGGTTAGGTAATTTGAAGACTCTAAAAATGTTTTTATCTCATCATGTATTATTTGTTCTATGATTTTGCCAGGAAGAGGGAGAATAGATATTGGGCGCAGCTCACTACAGTATCTTGGGTTATTGGTCTTTGGGATGGGTGAAACTGTAGCTAGTTTCCAGCTTTCCGGAAAAATACCAGTGTTGACCACTACAGGTGAGTGAATCCATTTATAAGTGCAGTAATTGAAACCTTCATTAGGGCTGAGCTGTCTTTAATGCCAGATGACTTATATGCTGATGCAGCATTGACCTTTCTGAGGGTTTGCTCCTGTGTTATCTCAGTCAAATCATACGTCTGATCATTGGTGGTGACCGTGTAGGTGTCCTGACTATCTACAGCCTGGTCAAACTTTCTGGCAAGATTCTCACCTACATCAATAAAGTAGTTGTTAATCTCTTCTGCCAGGAGGCTATCTAGTATTCTCTCCCCGTTGTCCTCATTACTAAAGTTGCTGATAATGGATTTTGCTTCCGGGTTAATTTGTTGCAGTTCATGCCAGAGTCTCTTAGGATTTTGCTTATACTTATTTATTTGGTCTAAACAGTACCTAGACTTGGCTTTTCGCACCTCGTTTCTGGCCTTCCTGACCATACATTCAGCTATAAATTGATCCCCAGGGTCTCTTGTTATATCTGATTTCCGAATGAAATAATCTCTGTCCTGTTGTAATTCTAGGAGTTCATTGTTCAAATAACCAGCTGTTTTGTTTCTTATGTCAAGTCTAACCAGGGGACAGTGTTTTTTTGCAGCATTGATAATCATTTCTTGTATCATGTCCCAGCGTTTGTTTGGATCTTCCTCTGATAGTAGTTCTGCTGTATTGTTTTCCCTCAAAGTGGCTGCTAGATCATTGAAGTTACAATTCCTGTAGGTGGTGGTTCTTTTGTCATTTCTGGGCTTTTTCTTTATTATATATATTGGTTTATGGTCGCTTATATTGTAGTTCAATACACCCGATTTTGTACAGTACTTGATATTAGTGAAAGCAAGGTCTATTGTTTTTTGTGTGGTCCTTGTTACTCTAGTCGGTTGTTTAATTACTTGCTGGAGTTCATGTTCTGCCGCAAATTGTTTCATATAGCCTGCAGGTGGGTGCCTCTTAGCGCTGTAGTCAATGTTAAAATCACCAATTAGGAGTACTTCATACTTATTAATGTCTGGGATCTGATTCATTGACCTGCTTATTTGCTCTATTGCTTCATTTATGTTTCTATTTGGAGGTCTGTAGATGTTACCTATTAATTTTCTTTTTGTGTAGGGTCTAGTTATGACAGCCCATTGGAGTTCAATGTTTGGATTAGAGCAATTTTGTTCCAAATACTTGTCTGCATCCACGTGCAGGTCAGTCCTGCAATAGATCCCTAAACCTCCACCATTCTTGACCTGACCACTTTGTAGTTTTGTCTTCCAATATCTGAAAAGTTAGCCATCTAAAATAAAAGCTACTTCAAACTCTTTAAAAAATGACAGAAACTCAAAAGCATCGGACTACGCAACTTTAAAGAACATTTTCAAGGAGACACGCACAATTTTGACACCAAAATTATTATTTTATGCAATCTACTCAAAAGTATGTGATGTGTTGGGGAAAAGAAGTTTAAATAATCTCAAATATCATTTGACATGCTATATAATGAGGGTTCATACAAAAGGTTGGCCACCAGATTCAAGAACATTCATGAATACACAGTTAAAATCAGGAATATTCGAGGGTACTCAAACCCAAAAATGTCAATTCAAAGACATTCAAGACTCTGTGACACTTGCGAACCCACCATACGGATACCACGATAGGTTTGACTTGGTCGGGGTTTGCCCCCCAGAAACTTCCACGCAGGAACTAAGCACTATACCCACTTCCTATCAAGTCGGGTTGGTTCCACAATTTTAAATATAAAGCCCCTGTCACACATCACCGGATTGGAGGAAATGGAAAGAAACCAAACAAAGTCCATCGATAGTCCGGTTTGTGTCCGTACAAGTTTTGAACATGCACAAAACTTGGAATGGATGCCGCCGGATTGACGTCTACGTTTCTTGTCCGGTTTGTGTCCGTTTAGTCTGCTTACCGTCCATTGGCTATCCGTTCATGTCCATTCGTCCAGCGGCGGTTGACCCGATATTGCAACATTTTGATACTTATGAGGCCCGGACTAGACAATTCTGCCCGTTGCTCAATCCGGTGATGTGTGACAGGGGCTTAAGTAGGCTTCATATACATTGAGACAAAGCTATATCTTTTCTGTTGGCATGCCATTACATCTCTGTGACTAACTATACATAGGCCACAGGCAAAAAGTACCCCACTTTGACCTACCGTCATCTGTGCTTGAGAGTGCAGTGAAACCTCGGATAGGAATGGACAACTCGGAAGTTCCCGATGGCGAGCCTTCCTTATAGGAAATAATCAAACTGGAATCCTTCTGTGAAAGCGTCGAGGTGGCTGGTGGCGACCCCTTCACTTTATCAGCCCAACTATCCCCAGCGCTGTAGTGGAAGGCAGTAAAATGTCCAATGTAAAATATATATAGAGATTTTGTTTTTTAAGTTTTTGTTTTTTTAATGTTATGCTTTTATCGGACTATGTAGCGACCCTGGACTGGGGGCGACCCTGGACTGAAGCTAATAGTTACTGTGTGGTCTCAAGTGCTTCGAGAGGAACTGTGATTTATCACAATAGAGTTTATGGCAACAACAAACAAAAAACGATAATAAAGTCACCCGATTTTAATTCTTAGATGGGGAGCATAGAGAAAAAATACCAGACCTTGAGTGAACGGATGCTTACTTTTGACCCTTCCCTGAGAAGTCCAGGCTTCTGACGACGGATGGACTGGGCAGAAGATGCTCCTTTGATGGGGCAGCTGGCTGAAGTCCCTTCCCTGGAGAAGTCTTACGCAACTCCCAAGCCAATGACGTCGGCCTGTGCGGTGAAGAGTGAAGATTAATGTACAGTTTGATCTAGGAGAACAGGTCTCATTCAATTTGGGTATTGCGAGTTCTGCTAGTCTCTCAGGAAGGACTGAAGTTATGACCTGACATGTCAGGTCGCAGGTTCAACTCCCAAGCCAGCAATGTCGGCCTGAGCAGTGAAGTGTGGAGCTTAAATGTACAGTTTGATCTAGGAGAACAGATCTCATTCAATTCGAGTATTGCAAGTTCTGCTGGTCTCTCAGGAAGAGACTGAAGCTGCAATCCATGACGGGTCGCAGGTTCAACTCCCAAGCCAACTACATGGGCCTGACCGGTGAAGAGAGCAGCTTAAATGTACAGTTTGATCTAGGAGAACAGGTCTCATTCAATTCGAGTATTGCAAGTTCTGCTGGTCTCTCAGGAAGGGACTGAAGCTGCAATCCATGACGGGTCGCAGGTTCAACTCCCAAGCCAACTATGTGGGGCTGACCGGTGAAGAGAGCAGCTTAAATGTACAGTTTGATCTAGGAGAACAGGTCTCATTCAATTTGAGTATTGCAAGTTCTGCTGGTCTCTCAGGAAGAGACTGAAGCTGCAACCCAACATGACAGGTCGCAGGTTCAACCTCCAAGCCAACTATGTGGGGCTGACCGGTGAAGAGTGGAGCTTAAATGTGCAGTTTGATCTAGGAGAACAGGTCTCATTCAATTCGAGTATTGCAAGTTCTGCTGGTCTCTCAGGAAGAGACTGAAGCTGCAACCCAACATGACGGGTCGCAGGTTCAACCTCCAAGCCAACTATGTGGGGCTGACTGGTGAAGAGTGGAGCTTAAATGTGCAGTTTGATCTAGGAGAACAGGTCTCATTCAATTTGGGTATTGCAAGTTACACCGGTCTCTCAGGAAGGACTGAAGCTATGACCCAACATGTCAGGTCGCAGGTTCAACTCCCAAGACAACGACATCGGATTGAGTGGTGAAGAGTGGAGCTTAAATATACAGTTTGATCTAGAATAGGTCTCATTCAATTCGAGTATTGCGAGTTCAGCAAGTTTCTTAGGAAAGACTGAAGCTGCGACCCAACCAAACTATGTGTTATTAATATATGCGTCAGAAACATATGTGTTATTAATCATGCCTAATTGCCACTGAATATATCAAGGTCACGCCTAATTGCCACTGAATATATACAGCATCCCACAAAATAGCCCTCCTCTAAATATAAAGATCATTACCTTTTAATCGACTAATTATCACTTGATTGAGGTTGAAATAAGGGACTTATTGCAATGTCTACCGATATCTGTTTTATCAGCTGAAAAAATCATATCGTGTAATCAGAGATAGGCCAAACCAACTGTTTTCACCACCATAAGATTCCATTGTATTATAGTCTAAATTCTATTTAACAGTACATACATATGTATTTAATTTATGTAAACATTCATACTATTAAATGGCCAGAAGACCAGCCATTTAGTGCTGACAAAAGAACCTTATTCAAAGGATAAATATTATCCACTAAAAACGTCCTTTTGAAAAATAAAAACCCGGTATCTGGTGCTACTGATAGCGCCTATAAGTAAGTATACCAAAACCCACTTCTGTCCTTCCTTAGCATTGTCATAGGCCTCCAATAGTTGAAGCCGTTCAATCAGGGACTTGAAATCCTTGGTGCACTGCTCCAACATCATGATCACCTCCTGCAACAACAGATAGTAGCAACACTTGTAATATGACATGTCTATGCTGATTCAATGTACAAAAAAAAAGATTTTTTTCTAATTTAATTTGAAAAATAATTGATTATAGTTGTGTCGTTGGGGTGATGAAAATGGGAAATATTTCGCCTAGAGCGGGACTCGAACCCACATTCCTAACCATTACACCACCTAGGCTCCCTGATATCACCACACTACCCACACCTACCTGTCCATGTGGTTACTTGCCTGAGAGGTCAGTGCAGACTACTACACTCGTCCCCCTGGAATTGTAAGTCTTTTAATGCTTACAATTAGATACATACAAGCAGTGCACTTACATAATACATACACAGGGTAGGGTCAACAACTATACAGCGCATAGCTTGTACAGGATCATGGTCACGCCAACCAATGTCACGGGGTTGATGAAAATGGGAAATATTGCACCTAGAGCGGGACTCAAACCCACATCTCTTTGCATTCCGGGCCAGTGTGCTAACCATTACACCACCTAGGCTCCCTGATATCACTATACTACACACGCCTACCTGTCTATGTGGTTACTTGCCTGAGAGGACAGTGCACACTACTACAGTTGCATAGTCCGACGGTTTTGATTGTCTGTCCTTTTTCTGACATAAATATAGTAGGTTGATCATTATAATCTATGTTACATTAATTTGAAGTAACTTTGATTCAAAATGACTAACTTCGGAGATATTTGAAGTGTAAACATGCTAGCTCGTTTAACTCGACCGGGAACACCGAACTCCCGATCTCCCGCATGTGAGTTCCACGCTCTACCGATTTCATACCATTACTTACAGGTAATCTCGGGTCATAAAAAAAAAATATATATATATATTTAATTTAATAACCTTTTCACCTACATACCTTACATTCAACGACACTTTCGTCAGCCTCACACGTCTGGTAGATCTCGTCCACAGCTCGGCTGAGGTTCTCGAAAAGGAAGGCCCAGTAGCGGGCGCGCAGGTCGCCCCGCTTGGATGATCCGCTGACCGAGAGCTTGGTGCCGGAATCATCCGAGCCGGACTTCTTGCCTGGAGGGGGCGTGTTCTCACGGTCGGACACACTCTTGTTGGAGCGGCTTCCCGCCGACCCCGACCGGGCCTCCGGGGCGGGCAGGCGCCGGCCCGGAGAGCGCGGGGTCGTCTGGGGCGTCGTTTTTCCTACAGCAAGCATCACCAGCAAATAGTCTGTTATGCCATTTAGGATTCCTACACTTTTGGCTAAATGTAATTCCATACATTTTCTATCTAAAACCATTTTTTTTTTTTTTTTCAAAATAGAATTCTTAGACCATAAGCCACCATTTCCCCCCCGAGTATTTAGTTCTGTAAATAAATCTATTTAGTTCTGTAAATAAGTCTATTTATCTTTGTAAATAAATCTATTGTCTCTGTAGATTTAGTTCTGTAAATAAATCTATTGTCTCTGTAGATTTAGTTCTGTAAATAAATCTATTTAGTTCTGTAAATAAATCTATTTAGTTCAGTAAATAAATATTTCTTAAAGTTTTTTTAGAAGTATTATTAGCACATACTTTGGGCTAAAAGTAATATGCATGTAATATGATATATGAAATGAACATGGTAAATAGATCAATATCCCTGCTCCAGGTGGTATGTGATATTACAGACAAAATACAGGAAAGAAATGTAAATAGTGTTACATAAGCATGCTGGTGAATTTCCAATAACAATTATCGATAGAAAAGTGTGGTGTGTTCTTTTTTTGTAAAATATTCACGCTGGCAAACTCATTGAACCTCAATTCACTGGGTCTTTTTTGTCAGCCGATGAGTCTTTCCAGTGCTTAAAAAAATAAAATAATAATAATTTTTAAAAAAATAAATAAATAACAACAACAACAACAGACCCACAAGTGTGGGACGGGACGAATCCATCCCCTGTCAAATTCAAACAATAGGACAGAGATCAAACAAAAGTATTTCTCTTCAAGAGTGGTGGCCTGAAAAGATCGAGCAATGCTGAACCGAAGGCATGAGCTCTTTGTATCGTCTGGGTCCATTCTTTAATGGAGTAAACCTCCACTGATTTTCTTTGTTTGTTGAGGTTTTACATCCTAGTAACATACATGGTCATATCAGGACAGGTAGCAGCTTGTGACAGTGTGCACTCACAGCGACTTTATGGTGCAGCCCCAGTGGGAGATCAGGTCTCCGGCACCATGACCCGATATCCAATTCAGTCACATTATCCTGATACTAAGCTAACAGTCTTTGCCCTATCCCAGTAATGCTGAGCGCCAGGCTTGACAGCGACAAGTGTCGATTTTGTAAGTCATTGATTTTACTCGGCCGAGATTCAAACTCCCGATCTTCTGCACAGGAACCTGCACTCTACCGGTTGGGCCACCGCATCCGGCAACCAAAAATGATGATTGCGGTGTGTGATCATTACTACAGTAAAACCTCTCTAAATCGACCGACCATGGGACCGACTTTAAATGGTCCATTTAGGGAGGTGGTCGGTTAGGGAGGTTTTTTTTAAAATCATTACAATGGTATTTTGTATGGGTGATCGTTCGGGACCCAAATAAAGCGATCGATATAGGGGAGTGGTCGATCTGTGGAGATGGTCAGTTAGAGAGGTTTTACTGTATTTGAATATTGCAAAGTCTGCAAGAACAGGCTGTGCTATTTACATGCTTTGCTTTTAACAAAATTAAACACAATGGGGGCATTCGACTGGGCCTCTCTATCCGAATATCAAAATATTTCCGAACAAATTCCTATTCGACTGGGACCGGAAGTGGGTTCATATACCGATGATTCGGATGTGTGTTGTGGCTCCATCCGATCCATCCGTAAATCTTGCGGATAGAAAGGGCCCAGTCGAATGCCCCCAAAGTGTTCTATATCTGTGAGAATCTAGTGGCTTACGCTGGGTCGACTGGTCCTCCTGGTCCACAGGCACATTCCACTGGATCAAGTTTCGCGCAGACCTCCCTTCTTCCTGCACTATTTTACGAACTGTGTCGTAGCTGCCCTGCCGCTGGAAGTTGATCTGCAATCAAAGTTCAAATACAGATAGGTGTTGTTGGTACATAATATAACAGGATGTGTATGAGTAGAGAGACTGGCCATAGAGCTATATAACTACACACAGGTGTTAGTAGTACACAGCTTAACAATAACAGGGGGTGTGTGAGTAGAGCCTGTGGTTATATAGGTCTATCGATAGGTGTTATTAGTACACGACATAACAAGATGTGTGCGAGTAGAAAGACTGGAAATACAGTTCTATAACTATAGACATGTGTTATTAGTACACAATACAACATATGCGCGTGAGTAGAGAGATTGTGGCTATACATGTCTGTAACTATCTGCAGACAAGTATTGTTAGTACACAACATAACAGGATGTGTGTGACTGTGAGTACAGAGCCTGTGGCTATACATGTCTGTAAGTAATTCCAGACAACTGCTATTGTAGTATAGAGGGAGTGCATGTGACGTCATCACTCAGCGGTCAGCCATCTTGGATTACAAGCACCCTTGCCTACCCATGTTGTGAATGTATGCTGATGCAGTAAAACAGTTTTCTTGTGTTCTGAGCGGTTCTGGGCAGTTTACATCCAATGTGTTTACTTACAGCACTTTAACAACAACTTCTGATGCCAAACTGCTCAAAACAGTGACAAATAAACCAACAAATCGGTAAATAAGCACAATGTAGACAGCTGCAAGCCTTCTGTATGTAATCCAATATGGCCACCGAAAGGTGTCTTGTGATGTCATTACACCCCCTCTATTGGTACACAACACAACAGGATGTGTGTGAGTACAGAGCATGTGGCTATACATGTCCATAACTGTCTGCAGACATGTGTTACTGTTAGTATACAACATAACAGGTTGCGCATAAGTAAAGTACATTATAAGACTATGTCTATCAAGATTCAGTCGTATTTACACTGGAAAGCAGCATAAATGTGATGACAGATTTGTCAAATAGACATCGAGAAATCATAAGGAGAAAAAGAGAACCCAATTAAACTAGAAGTGACTACAATTAAATTGTAATGCCTGTCCTTCCTCTCCTAACACAATCCGCCGAAGAATTCGTTTCTTCAAATTCTGTTTCAAATGCTATGTTTTAAGGTTATGGAAAATGTCTAAAAGTATGGAAACAGAGAACATATTAAAAGTACCAATCTTTACCAAAATTCCTTTTAAATGACAGCAATGAATACAGTATCGGATGTTTGAATAAAGGGTCACTCTCCTCAAAACTGGTCAGCATGGGGTGGGATTTTAAAACATCAATAAAAAAACATACTACTTATTTTTCTCCCTATACATTTCATATTCTTGTTCAGATTTGATAACAGAAATAAAGGAAATAAAATATTCTGCATGCAAGTTTAGTCTTTTTTGTTGTGAAGTGTTTTTGTACCAGAAATACACATTTCACAGTCAGCAATTTTTAACATGACATGGGACATGGTTGGATCCTTACTAACATCTTGTAATGAATGGATATATCAGACAAAACAGTTCCCAAATCAAAAGGAAGTATTTATTAACATGTATGCATGATTAAACTATTTTTTATATGTCCAGAAATAATGTTACAAATGTGCGTCACAAAGGTAACCAGTGGTGTTCTGACATCATACAATTATTGTATGCTAATTAGTAGGTACTCCAAACTGAATTTTTCTTTTCATGAAGTTAATTTACAAATGGTACAGTTGGAAAGCTCTTATCATTCTGATTACAAATATATATAATAATGGAAAATTTGTCTCTTAGTAGGTACTCCAAACTAAGGACTGGTTGCTGATGCTGACTGGCATCTGGAAAAAATAGGAGACTTTCTCTCAGCACACTACCCCTCTTTGAATGTTGTGTGCTCCGAGTGAAGGCATCAGAGCTAAAAATAACTACTTTCACAGTCAAGTAGAGATCCCTAGCTTTAGCTTAGTATCCATTATGACCGACTTTGGGTGGTACAAATTTGAAAAATTGAGGTTTGAAACCTACGGAATGATCATAAAACATGATTTTACTAAATATTTTTTTACAAAAAATATAATATTACAGAGACAAATTCTTTCTCTCCAAAATCTGTATAGATTGTTAACCACCAGTTAGCACTCACTCTCAGCAGTTTTGACTTAATTGTAGGATTGGTATGCTAATTAGAGCAATCACATTTTTTAGCTTTTTTACATGTGGATATCGCTTAAAGACAATGTAATCACATTATAGATATTTGGATTCTGATCATTTTGATACAAAAATTAAGTCAATATCTCAAATAGAACCACAAATATTAATTTTCACATGATTTGACATGTTTCATGTCAAATTGTTCAACAAATATTTATTTGTACGGTCTTAAAAAAATTGAGATTAGAATTCATACTAGAAATAATAAGTTCAAAGAATAATGATGTGATTAAAATGTAATTTGCCTTCAGCAGGCAGCCTCAAACATCAGGATTTAAGCATTTGCTGAATCAGGAAAAATGTGTGTAAAATTAAGGTAAAAAAGTAACTATTAAAAAATCCATAACTCAGGAACTAATATATCAATTTTCCATTATTATATATATTTGTAATCAGAATGATAAGAGCTCTCCAGGTCGGCTAAAGTCAAGTCGGGTAAAATGTTTGGCCTCTCTTTATCACATACATTTCGATTTTGTCTACCCGTGTCTAACTGTACGCCCGCGCGACACCGCGTTGACGTCCTCGTCCGGCGTGTTTGTAGCGTTAGACTGATATTGACATAACCATTATGAACAGAAACTTGTTTCAAAGAAATATATAACCAATGTTTGATTAACCCTACCCATTTCCTATCTCTACATATGTCATTAACCAAATGATATAAATAAAAACAGGAATAAAATAAGTAAAATTGAATCTGGCTATAGTTCTAACACTATATTAGAATTAGATTTAGATTTTAACCCTACATGTAACACTTCTAGCCAGTTTTGAGGACAGTGACCATAAAACATTACTTACAAGTTTATTTATTAGTTTTTAATTCATAGATACTTTTAGTCATATCAGAATGTGCACTGACTTGTGACAGCACACACTCATGACGACGTTATAGTGTTGTCAACATGCAACTGGCACTATGACCTGATATTCCACTGGATCACATTATCATAGCAGTGTGGAAACAAGTCCTTGCCCTATCTTAGTCATGCTGAGTGCCATACAAGTATAAATTTCGTAAGTGTATCGATTGATTCGGATAATAATTGAGTAAAAAATAAATAAAATAAAAAATAGTATTGTGAGAAACATAATCTGTCCTTTTGACTTGAAATATATATCTCATTAAATAGCACTGGGTTGTAAAAATTTAAGATATTCTGGTATCATAACAATCCATATAAATGTTGGTTGGTGGAGTTTTACGTCCTGGCAACATCTAAGGTCATATCAGGATGGGTACCAACTTGTGACAGTGCACACTATGGCAACTTTATAGTCATTGGTTTGAATCGATCAGGGTTCGAACCCGTGTGTTCGAATCCCACGATCTACCAAAATGGGAGATGGACGCTCAACTCATTCGGCCATCCCGTCTGATCATATAAATGTTAAAAATATAATTAACATTGCTTTTCTACCGTTGCTTCAACCCATACAATTTATTACTAGTCATATTTGATCATAATAATTGTGAATAAGTAAAGTTGCTTTGGCCATGCTACAGCCCCTTTAATAATACAGTAATACACTCTATTTGAGAAGGATATATCTGAGGTTTGAGCCTTGCCCTTGGCGAATATGCTCGAATGAAGTTATGAACTCAATTTAACTCTTCAATGGGACCGAGAGAATTAAGAGGGAAGTCAGCTGAATGTGGGCGGGGCTATGGCATAGATGGGTTTAAAAGGATATTAAATGGGTGATTAAATAAGCTAGTTCAAGGGAAAATGTTCACGGTTGGAAACAAATAGATGTCTTCATATTAAAAAGACGAATCTAGGGTCAAAGTTATAATAAACGGTAAAAACACAAAATGTCCAACACATCTAAAGAAAAAAAAAATCCTGCAGATAATAAAATAGAATACCAGCATGTACTAACATTCAGTGTAACATACATCATAAATACATGTTATGCTTGTTAGTGCTTAGCGGGTTGTCATGAACGGTTGTGTGCATATGTGATGATAATGTGTGCGTGGGGGAGGGGGGGGCAGGACAGAGGAGTAAACTTGAATTCGCCTTGATTCGAAACAATCCTTAGAATTTCCTATGGCTATGATCAATCTTTTATTTAAATTAAGGGTTTTTTTCTTGCTTTGAAGCAATGCTCATGGTATATTCCGCCCTTTTCTAACTCCATGCAAACATGTTCTGTGAGTCTCGATGATCATGCTTGAGCAATCTGCAATGAACTGTGTCAAGACATGATCTTCTTCATGAGCGATAATAGAGACCTGCTGGTGTTTATTGTCTGCTTCCACTACCCAACACACAAGCTAAATTTCCAGTTAATTGTGAAAAGGCCATTAAATCTTGTTTCAGTTAAGTAGCATCGCTTTGAGACATATATATGACTCGATATTAATAGTTGCGCCATTGGTGTTTTCTCTCCATTTTCATTCTTGAATGTTGAATGGCAAAGGCTTCAGGAGTCTCGTCGCTACGTCAACATTACAACGTACCTTGCTGTGCGAATGGTTCATTTTTCCACGATTTTGTTGTGATGATCGCTGAGTTTCCCCACTTCCAGAGCGAGTGCGGAGCGCAGAATTCTGCCTTCTTTTTCGCGATTCGTTCATTCTGATATATGTGACTATTATCTGTTTATACTTTGCCTTACTAGCATTTGTCACTGGATATACAAATACTACAAATATCTGACAGCAACGGTTCCCCGCGCGAATACGCTTTGAATTACTGTTGTAGGCAGCTATACACTTACACTGGTCCCCATGGCACCTTACCCTCCAAAGAATCACCACGAATATGTGTAAGAAGCAGCATGGCCATAGACTTTCAGCGTTTAAGCTGAAAGCATACCACTGAGTCTGGTTATACTTCCCAAATAAATGCCCCCACGAAGACACTTGCTATCTCCTCTTTGCTTGCCCTGCTCCTCCTTGATAATGTCTGAAAAGAGTTCCAGGAGGGGGAGCCTGCCAGCATTTCACTTTCTACTCTTACTCTGTCGTGGGCTGGTCACCATAGAACAAATAGACACGGTCCTTTGACTCAACTCTCATTTCTCTTTTCTATTCTCTACCCTTTTTTTCCCCCCCGGGCTTACTTCTCCCCCTGATTAAGGGAGTTGTTTGCTTGGGTGGGGCCCTTTAGCTTATCGTTTTCTCTCGCTTTGTTCTTGTTGCTGGAACCACTGGACCCAGCTTTACCCGTCCCTTCCTCCTGAACCCTTGCTGCTGTCGACTGGATACGAGTGCTCTGCTACTGCCGGGCCGGAGTGATTTGGGGCCGCCCCAATGATTCGTCGTTTTGAATGTTGTAAAGACATCCCCAGCTTCTACAACCATCCCACCTGAAGATTAATCTTCAAACAAAGATTGGACCGATTTATCGGGGCCTTTCTATATTGCTGCAGTTTTGCAGCTGGCAACCATCGTAAGGTTACAAACCCCCAAAAAGCAAAGCAAGCCCACGAATACGATTTCATAGCATTCTCTTGGTTTTAGGTAGATAGATATGACGGCTACACTTCTCGGCAACACATATGCACCTATACCATTGTAGACCTAGTGCAGTGTTGGCTAAATATGGTAAACATGGTTGTCACTCTCCTCAAGACCTGTATTGTTTCTATATTCTTTATATAAATCACAACATTGATACTTATATGGCCTGAGGAGGGCCCGGGGAGGATGCAACACTAGTGATATCATATATAAGTGATTTATACAGCCCATTCAGTGCTGCAGATTTGCAGCCTTCAGCGCACCAATGCGACTGAAAACTCCCCAAAAACATATTACATATAGTACTTACTATAATAGTACATTATCCTAATAGATTCTAGTTATTATGATTAAAAAGAAGGGAAACCGTTTTAATGCTGTATCGGTAAACATTTCATATTTATGGTGAAAAGCTATATAGTAGCATCTATTTTTTCACGGTCAATAAAGCCCTTCTTTTAATAATAATAATAATAATAATTACGGTATTAAGATAATGTGCTATTATTAGCGCAACATCATTGACAGATAACCACCATAGATTTCTGCTGGAAACCACTTTCATCCCTGCTATTAAATTAACTATTAAAAAAAACACCGAACTGTCAGTTAATTACGCTAAGTAATTCTCTAGTCACTTGTCTTATGTCATCTGCTTACCAAACTTTTTAAAGCCAATTCAAATCTTTCTTGAAAAGTACATTAATGCAGAGGTAAAGGCAAAACTCATACCGAGGAGATTTTCTAATGGTAGGTGCACTGTTATAATTGATGTTACTGAGAAAACGTAATGCGTACATTCCTTCTGTGTTCGCAAATGAGAATTTAACAAATAAATAAATATATCAATGTTGACTGGTATGTATAGAGGTGTCCCCCAAAGAAGAATCTTTTTTGGGGGGAAAGCAGGAGGGCAGCAAGAGAAGCGTATGCTACTTAATAGCTGACGGTCTACCTCGTGTAGTAATTGAGAAAACTATAACTATCTACCGTGTTCACACGGGCAAAATCTAAAGCGATTCAGCCAAGGCGAATCATATGAATCGATTTAGGCGCCCGTTCACATGGGCAGTACTTAGGCCGGAAATCGATATCTGCGCATGAGCAAGTCCAGCCTGACCAGCGCCAGTTTTCAGTTAGTCGATGTCACCACGAGAGAGTGGGTTCGACCTAGATATGTATGTACTGAATCGTATTGGTTTGGAATGGTCAAAACTTCTGCTGGGCAGTGAAACCCTAAAAATAAATGAGGAAAAAAATATATGTGCCCAGCTAGCGGTTTCATAGACTAAATTATATACTCATACTCATACTCATCCGCTTCTGATTTTGTTAGGCTTATAGCCTGTATCAGGTCGATGCATGTCAAAATTTGATTTACTAGGATTAAATGCATCGAGTACCGGATGTGTGCAATATTGCAGACCCCTCCAATGCTTATCCAGTCTGCCTTTGAAGGTGTTGACGGAAGGCGCTTCTATGACATGTTCAGGCAATGCGTTCCAGGCATTTACTATCCTGTTACTGAAGAATAGCTGTCTGACAGGTTTTATTGCTCTTTCCTTCTTCAGCTTGTATCGATGACCTCTAGTTTTACAGTTGGCCAGCTTCAGGTATCTAGCATCAACCGCATATCTTCCAGTGACGTGTTTGAATGCTTCTATTATGTCTCCCCTGACCCTTCGGTAGTATAAGCTGGGTAGGTTGAGAATCCTGAGACGTTCTTCGTATGGTAGTTCTCTTATGGTTGGTGATAACTTTGTAGCACGTCTCTGTACACTCTCGATCATTGACATGTCCTTCTTGAACTTCGGTGTCCAAGCCGTGTTGCCATACTCAAGATGCGGCCGGATCAGTGACGTGTACAGTGTCTTCACCGTGTCATTGTCTAGATACGTGTACGAGCGGCGTATCATGCCTAGAAGCTTGTTCGCTTTGGTCACCTTTTGTTCACTGTGATATGAGAAGGTGAGTCCGATGTCCATGTATATGCCAAGATCTTTCTCTAGTTCTGTCACTTGGAGCTGGACTTCTTCTCCATCTTGGTGCATGTAGTAACTGAGATTTTCATTTCTGTTACCCAGGTGCATGACCTTGCACTTCTGTGCATTGAAACGTAGTTGCCACAGGTTGGCCCAGTCTTCAAGTGCAGTTAGGTCTTTTTGTAGCACCTGTTGATCTTCAGGGCTGTTAACCTCCATATACAGCTATATACATATATAATATGCGACTGGAAAGTGTGACCCCCTTAATCCGCCTCAGTGCGTCCACATGGGCAAAATAAATCGATTCACAGAAATCGACTCACGTAATCGACCTCCACAAGTGGTTTACAGTATCCGAATCACAGAAATCGATTCAGCCCTAATTCGACTCATGAGAAATGTAACCCGAACTAGGAGTCGATTTCTGACAGCTGAAAGAACTGTATCGTTGTATCATATATAAGAGCGGCTAACAGGTCCAAGGCCTATTATAGCTGTATCCTATTGATTGATTGATTGATTGATATCATGTAGGCCTATGTATTGCGTTTGTACGTTTGTGCCAGCCTCCGATAATGGTCCTCGAATATAGTACCGCTATATATTAAAGGTGAAATTGCTGGTCAGAATATTAATTTAAATGCAGTTCTTTAATGATTCAAAATCACAAGATGATTAAAAACCCAGAATCGTTATTGCAGCAGTCGAGTCCTAAAAGGCCAACACGAAAATCTTTGGGCATTCTCCCGATAGAAGTTGGTGGCGCCATCTGCGAGAAGGCCCGGGGACCAGGATAATCCAACAGAGACTGTGGAGCGCCATCTAACGGAATCCATCTGAAACAAATGGTTTTAAAGTGAACGTTGTTCCACGAACGTCCATATGGAATACTTGAATGTGCTCTTATTAAACAGAGATTAAAACAATATGACCATCTCCGCTCAGCCCAAAAGTGCAGATCGCAAGATTTTTAGTGTATGAAGACCGATGCATCAAAGCAGATCTCAGATAATACTCATCACAACAATTTTCTTATCGAATAAGTAGGTCTAGCTTTGTTTTTGTAAATCTAAACCTAGATAAAGGATTCACCCTGTACTTGCAGTACACGGGTGAACCACAACCTAGTATAAATATGGGCAAAAATAGCTTTAGTATGGACCAAGAAGTAGAATGCCTGGCTCCAGTATCAAATGGCTACTTATATTGGTACAGAGTTGGTGAAATGGGAGAGAATGCAAAAAGAGAACATGGCGGTGATAGAACGCCATCGATTTCACCTTTAAATTCTAATATGAATAAGCAATGCTTAGGACCGACCCACCGATATAACTACAGCAAAGCATTAAAATTATGCTTTTTTTTGTACTCCACTCGCGGTGTTCGATTTGAAATTCTATCAACTCGGGTGACCCGAATACGGCCGCCGTTTCCGCGGAGTAAACTATTAATATTTCATTTGTGCATCCATGTTTATTCCAAATTGTTATTTATTTCTTTTAATTTTGAATAAACTCTAAGTTTTGAACTGCATGTATCAGCAAATTCTATGGCAGCAGGCATTTGTTTTGATATATTATTAACCAATAGCTGTCGTCCACCCTGCTGGCTGCTGACCGAAATTCGACGAGCGATTTCCGTTTCCGTTTGCTGGATTTGGATCAGAGATACAATTTTACAAATGGCAGCGCCCATAGAGGCCTATTTCCGTTTCCGGTTGCTGGATTTTGACGAAATCCTGTGTGGGTATAGTTTATGTATATATTGTTTATGTATATATGCATATATATTTACATGCGTTAGTCTTAAGCCTCCCCGTGGGTGGGTCGGTATTAAACTATATGTTTCATTATATTTTTCAACTGAAACTTCAAAGGTAGCTGGGAAATATAAGTGTTGCATCTTCGATTGTGAATTTAGGCTCTCATTTCATTTCGCCACATTTTTTACAGCTTTTATATAGGGTTTGTATTCACCCGTGTACTGCAAGCACGGGGTGAATTAGATAAAAGATTCACCCGGTACTCGCAGTAAACGGGTGAAAACCAGCCTTATATAAAAACGCTAGAAAAATCGGGTTAATGAAATGAGAGCCTAATTTCACAATCTAAGAAGCAACATTTATTCTTTGTAGATGTCTTCATATTTACCCGCTATCTTTGAGTTGAAAAATATAATAAAATAGCTAGTTTAATACGATTTAAAATTGAAATCGACTGGGTTCTATGGCTGCCATCTCGGATTTTTGCATTCTCTCCCATTTCACCAAATCTGTGCCAATATAAGTAACCATTTGACACTGCAGCCAGGCATTCTACTTCTTGTTCCATACTAAAGCTATTTTCGCCCGTATTTAGACTATGTTGGTATTCACCCGTGTACTGCAAGTACCGGGTGAATCCTTTATCTAGGGGTGAATATGTTATCTCATCTAAACCATGTAGTAGGCTTACTTCCACTGTTCCAGTATTAATTATTCCACAAAAGATAATAAACACAGCTTTGATGATAATGATAGATTTATTATGTATTCATGTGCATAATGACGATATTCTCTCACATTAGAAACTATATAAAAGCTCCATTAGAAATAAGCGAATAGATCAAGTTTTGTTCTTATTTCTTAAACACTATAAATAATTATATTGTAGCGCTTTTAATCCAACAATAGATGCATGAACAAATCTGCATATAACATTCTCTTGACATTTTCTTTTAGTAAGGCAAGGTTTATTATCACAGGTCTAAAAACGTCCTTGCTTGTTTGTTTAATGTTTCAAACTAACATTTGTAAAATTAATTACCGTACCGGTACCGTAACTTCATTATTAGGTGTCATTTAATTATTCTTTAAAAATTATTAAAACGATCAATTTATACCGTTTTGTTGTTATTATTCGCACCTATTCTAAGCAAAAAGCAGAAACAGATCTGGCATATTTGAGATTTAAACGAAGGAACACAGACCTGCTAGTACTGCTGTGGGACATAGCTTACATTGCTGATTAACAACTTTAAAGATAAATCCTGAAATATAAGATAGCTATGTGTAGGTGTGAGTTGATCCCTCACGTCTGTGCTTTCTGTGAATCCTTCTGTTTAAGAGATATTAAGTCGTCTATAAGGGACTGTGAATCCACTTTCGATGTTGATGGCTGCGGCTCCAGCTCTTCTAGCTCAGACTTTCTCTGGGCCTCCAACCTTAGCAGTCTCTTTGATTCCTTGTTCATGGTCCGCTTCTCTGCGCGTTTATCGAGCTCTTGCAGTTCGTCCGAGAAGAGTGTCTGCAGTGCGGGGAGAAGCAGCGGCAGCAGCGGCAGGTGGCGGGGGCGCACCTGGAGAGGGAGAAGCAACTATAGTGGCAGGATATCACAAACCGCAAAAGCAATACAGTAAAACCTCTCTAAATCGACCGGCCTTGGGACCGACTTGAAGTGGTAGGTTTAAGGAGCTGGTCGGTTTAGGGACTTAGAATATGGTTACAATGGTATTGTTGAGACCCAAATCAAGCGATCGATATAGGCTAGTGGTCGATCTGTGGGGGTGGTCCGTTAGAGAGGTGTTAGTTACTGTACTAGAAACTGCAGATCGCATTGGAAGTGTATGTGAAATATAAAATGGAGTTTTATATAAATATAGTAATGGAATTTGAAGAAAAGAATATACGGCCAAAATTTTGATGTAGCTTCTGTTAGAGACAGTAATTAATTAATCAAGACAAATATGTAAATTCCCAGGAGTGTGGTGGAGTGGAGGGGGTGGGGGGGGGGGAGAAGCTTTCTAACCGCACAAATCTCACAACTTCAACTGAGTGTATTATAAAGGGTACGGGTTACAAGAATATAATTCAAACTCTGTTAAATCATCCCATTTTTACTATGTCACCCGATAGGCCTAATTACTTAATCAAGGATGAAAGTGATCTCAGAGGAAAAGATATACTGCATGGTAACGCTTGACCTGTTAGCTTAGAATTTAAAATAAGCGACTCATTATTCTTATGCACAACAAACTTGATTAAATTTGTACTAATAGAGATAACATGTTACATATAAAAAAAAACAGCATGCAATTCCAGTAAATTAAAGCTTTTGGTCAGCGAACTTCAAGAAAGACGCCGTGGGTTAGCTACTAACCTTCATGTTATCGAAGGCGATGCCGACCTTTTCTGTTAAGTTAGGGCAAATGCGTGGCACCTTGGCGTATCGCTGACTGAAGTGGGTTAGCAGGACAAACTTGGCCTGCATCCGCATCCCCACTTCAATTGCCTGGGACGTTGTGCTGTACGCGGGTATAAAGGTGGGGTTAGACTGGGTACCAAGCAGCCAAAGTACACTGCCAATTTAAATAACTTCCCCGTTAACTATAAGAAATTAAATTAGCCATCTGGTCACAAAAGGTTGTGTGTTGTGTGTGTGTGTGTGCGTATCTATACAAGAAGGTAAGCAGTGTATTTTCGGCCTTAAATTTGTTAATCCACCGTTTTTGAGTTGTAGCCAATTACTTATTTTAGACATTTACATTTTTTTCTTTTAGATGTGAGGTGGATCGTTATCTACTTTAATTTAGCTTGAAGTAATTTCTTTTTTAAAGAGTTAACTTTGAAGATATTTGAATTGAAAATAGACCAAATTAATTTTGGTATATAAACCAAAATGTTTTTTATTTTTATTTTTTTATTGAGGCTGTATTTATACTGTCCATAGCATGTAAATGTTGGAAATTGGAAGATCAAACTGTATATATTCCAATGAACATTTTCTAAACCAAAACACTTAGGTAAATTTGATATCCAATACATATCCCATTTGGATACTCACGCTCTTATTAAACAATTATTTTTATTGCTAAGTCATTTTAATAGAACCGGTTACTGCTGAAGCCTACAGTGTCCAGCAGCATTTCGGAATGCACACCAAAATTAAATTAGCATATTTTCACTTGAAAAATAAGGGAATCTTTGGATTCTGTCCAGTAGATAAGGCAAGGTCTCCCCATTTGTAATGCTCCAAGTGCAGTTATAAAAATGTCATATATACACCAAAGGGTGGAGCGTGGAGTGCGGCAGTAGGATAGCTTACCTGTGTTTCTTCATCAACGCGTCATCCTCCAGCTCGTCCTCCATGGTGGCTTCATGGATAAGGATGTCACAGTCCTTACCTGCACGAGTACATGGCAGGGACAGTCATCGATAGATAACTCAAATATGGCCCAACTTTGTTAACATATCCTATTTAAACGAGTAATTAAACCCTATTTATCAACTTTGGGAGAAGACCAAGTAGAATGTCATACGTGCACGGGCATACGGTAGGACAGTCGTCAATAGATCTATAACAACTAAAATACGGCTTAAGATATCATATTTAAACGAGTTCTATTTATCAAGTTATTTAAATTCGGGAAAAGGCCAATGTCATACCTGCACGGGCACACAGTAGGACAGTGGTCAATATATAACAACTAAAATATGGCCAAACTTTCTTAACATATCCTATTTAAACGAGTAATTAAACCATATTTATCAACTTATTTAAATTTGGAAGAAGACCAAGTAGAATGTCATACCTGTACGGGCATACAGTAGGACAGTCGTCAATACATAACTCAAATATGGCCCAACTTTCTTAGCATATCCTATTTAAACGAGTAATCAAACCATATATATCCACATTTAAATGAATTTCCTTAATAAATTTAAGACGGAACTTCTAGGAATCATAACATTTAATTGTTTAGATGTACCACGTGGCATGTCACATGAGGCGCATGCGCACCGTGCCCGCTGACCGGAAGTGAAGGACAGACGCCCGGCATACCTATCTGAATGAAGCTGTCGCAGGGCATGGTGTCCCCGGAGTAGGCGAGCTTCCACCCACTGTTGTGTGTTAGGGCGATGCCGAAAGGGAACTGTGGATGTCGCATCCGGCAGAACCTCAGCTGTCAAACCACAGTTGAACCAAGTTACACTACATTACACACAGGCCGTGGTCTACTGGAACCCAGTAAGATCTGTTAGTAATAGTAATGTATAATTGTAGTACTGGGGAGTTTTAACTAGTAAACCAAGCCCCCAACCCCATCATCAAACAGAACCGTTAGTCTCATGACCCAGCTTTACCCATGTTCATTTACATCAAGCTGCAAGCCTGATGCCGTGCCCTTTAGTGTGGTGCCCCAGATTTGCCCATGTCCATTATACATTAAACTTACCTCTGCTAGTCCGAGCGCAGTGGCCACACTTTTACACTTGTCAGCATTCTTGACCATCTCCTCAGGCTTGACGAACCACTCCACAGGCACCAGGCTGGCCACACAAATAAGTTAACATCAATCTCAGTTAAAGAGAACAAAACCCAGATACTTTCACATAGAAAACAAAAACTTAGGGTTTGCGACAATTACCCGAGTACGGCTCAGATTGTATCACATGATCATTTCCGTCCTGATATGACCATAGATGTTGCCAGGACGTAAAATTCCAACAACCAACAATGATCATTTAGGGAAATAATAAAAAGATACAAAAGTGTGTTTTTATAAAGTTAGTGTCCAATTTTGTTAACTGTTTAGATAACTATTGTTAATTTATAGATATTCATTTGGGTGAATAGGCAGTGAGCTCAGCATACCATATTGAATCGGTCAATAAAATAAACCATAGAAAGACCCCACAAGGCATTAAATTGATTGTTATGATCTACCTTTCTTAAAGATAAGATTCCATATACGCGGTATGCGAATGCGGCAAAAATTCTAAAAGCATGTTAAGGCACAGTAGTGTGTCCATGTGTCGAATGCGATTGCGAATGCGGTAAGTGGATTGGTCCATGTACTGATCAGTGCGAATGCGAACGCGGCTCCATTTCCCATAGAGTATACCTGCAACTTTGACTTTCCTTCACAAATTTGGAGTAAAAAACGAACGAAAATGGCATGGGTATCTATGCCGCATTCGCATTCACATACCGCGTGTATGGAATCTTAGCTTTACTTTGAAGTAACTTATTTTAAATGGCTATGCTTTGAGATATTTGAAATGTCAAATTAGTTTTCGCAAGCATGCCAAAACCCTGACACCATAGGCTTTTTCAGTGACAGGACGGATTAAATTGCCTCAATATTCCCTTATATGTGCAACAAATGCGTATTAATAAGTGCATCAGTATCTAAGTTAGATATGTTGAATCAAATCTAGATAAATGATTTAGCATTGAAAATTTGATGCCTCATCGGACTACCCAACTTTAAAAGAAATCATTGTTATAGATGGATCACCTTGACGACACTTACTCTATTTTGTCTGATAACGGTAGAAAGTGATGGTCGATTGCCTTTACAAACTTTCCGTAGTTCCAGGTCACGATGACGGTGAGAGGTGGCGCCACTTGTCCCACCGATTCAAACGCCATTTCACGGGCTTCAACCACACCAATCAAGCCCTGAAGATTGAAGCAGAAAGGAAGGACAATGAGTTAATGAAGACAACTTGGTTAATCAAACAATATAACTCACTTGAAGGAGAGCATATTCTTAGGGTGGGGGATGGGGGGGGGGGAAGGGGGAGGGTCGTCCAATGTTTTCAACATTTTCATAGGCGTACAAAGAGCACTACTTTTCCAAATTCACACACTGCTTACACACAAAGTATATATCAACTTTTTTACCACAGTGTAAAGTCCACGGCTGGAATCTGTGTTTGTGTAGGCAGGCTATAATGAAATCAATACAGGCAAGAACAGAAAGGAAGAGTATAAAGAATGAAAGTAGAGAGAGAGAGAGACAATGCCCTCAGGTTTATTATTTATAGTGGTACATGGATCTGGTATGGCATACCACGTGACCGTGTTCTCCAATGAGAATCAAGCATTTACAGTTCCACCAATGAACATCAAGCATTCCTGTGTCACCATGGCTACAGTGATCTGCCCACCACCACCTGCATGAGCTGAGTGTGTGGTGATCAGTGAGGGGGGGGGGAGGGGGTAGGGGGTAGTGGGTAGAGCTCCAAGTGCCCCATACCCACTATCTCTAGTGTCTCTTTCACACTATCTGACTAATACACAATGACTATTGACCATGAGTAAAGTATCACCAGCAAATACATAAATACATTCATGCACCTGGCACTATATACCATTTACCATTATAGACCACTTGCATTCCCCCACGAATGCGTTTTATCGGAATATTTTACAACAGGGTAATGACTGATATATGTTTGTTTGTTTGTTGTTGTTTTACATCCTAGCAACATCTAAGGTCATATCAGGACGGGTACCAACTTGGGACAGTGCGCAATCATGGCGACTTTATAGTGCTGTCTCACTGGGAAACCAGGCCGCCAGCACCATGACCAGGTATCCCACTCAGTCACATTATCCTGACACTGAGCACACCAGCCCTTGCCCTGTCCTAATAATGCCGAGCGCCTGGCTAGGAAGCGACAAGCACCAATTTTCAAGTCATTGGTTTGACTCGACCAAGGTTCGAACCCACGATCTACCAGCACGTTGTCCTATCAACATGTTAATGAATCAGAAAAGTAATATATCACTCAGAAAAGTAATATATCCCCCTATTGCATTCTTTGTACGACCATGAAAAATGTTGAAAACCATGGATGGCCCCATAGGTGAGTGACTGATTGGGGTTTTGTGTCCTAACAACACCTGATAACATATTAGAATGGTTGCCTATTTTTAACAGTGCACTCTTGGTGAATTTACAATACTGCCCCACTGAGATACTATGCGGCTAGCACCAGAACACAATACCCCAGTCAATCGCATTACCCTAATATTGAGCCAACTGGTCCTTGTTTCGTCCGGTTGATGTCCAGCACCAGACGAGATTCCCTTTGTGTAATGATTTGACTGGGTCAGGTATCGAACCCACGACTTCTTACGTGGGAGGCGAACACCTGCACCGTTAGGCCACCCTTCCCAATTGGTTCTTTACGTAGTTAAAAAATGGACACAATTTGTATGGAACCTTTTGTTCCTTTTCTTTCTTTGTAAAGTGGTCCAAAAATATAGGATGTAAAATCTATTATGCGGATATAAATAGGCGGAGTGTAGCCTTGATTATTATTATTATTATTGAGCATTTGGTATCATGTATATTTGGCAGTTAATCGTTAGTCCAATCGCTGGCTAGCCTGCACTTGCTCCGTATTGCCAACACCAGCGCCACCAATTTAGTCACTTTCTACCTGATTTTCAAACATTTATGCCGGTAAGCCTGTATTGGTGCTTTGCCAAGACGCAAAATAAAGTGTCCGACCCATCACCTGATTGTCTCTCTCCATTGCTAGCGTAGCCAAACTTGATATATTTCATATATATATATTGCATACAAATTAATAAAACCACTAATGTGTAATAAATAAATAAATGAATGAATAAATGAATAAAACAAACAAACAAACAAACAATCAGGCTTTCACTGACCTCAGCTGTACAGAAGTGCACCAAAGCGGACTCACCATGTGGTGGTCTGCGTGAAGATGCGAGATGAAGATGGAGTCGAGCCGTCTCAGCATGGTGGGTGTCCTTGCCCCATAGTGCCGACATAACTGGCCGTACGTCCCCTCCCCGACATCCAGCAGCATGCACTGGGAAGCGCTGAAAGCAAGACACCGCAATGGCGCAACACATCACTAAGAGACAAATATTGATGAAACTTCATTATTTCATTTGCTGTTGTTGGTTATTAACATTCATTCATAAAGGAGATATAAAGTGAAAACAATTGGTATTACTCATTCCACTGCTCATTTGCTGAGTGCCAGACAAGGTAACGGCAAGTATAAATGTTAAGTCTTTGCTTTGACCCGGACATGAATTAAATCCATGACCTTTCACAGGGAAGTTAACTCTCTACTCATTCAAACATGAGACATACACAAACATAATGAAATCGTCTTTTTTCTTCCCCCCCCCCTTTTTTTCCCACAGAAAATTAAGTTCCCCAAAAAACAAAACCAGAAAAGTAAATCCCCGTTAACTCGCAGTGGAATTGGAATATTAATATTACCGAACTAAATACAATCGCTCATGCAGAATTCACACATTTTCTCCAGCTCTTTTTTTTTTCTATAAAAAAAAAAATCTAATTCACAAGCGAAGCAACAATAAAATGAAATCATATTTATCTTCAAATATCATTTAACAGCGAAAATCGAGATGGGTAAGTTGTAACAGAGTGAGAGAAACAAGAAATATTTCGCTTGGCCTAACCTCCTATTTATGAAATTTGAGCCTTTTGCTATCAGTTTCATACACATAACCTGTTAACACCTTGAGCTGCATAGCGGATGTCATTTAATGTGCTAGACAGTGATTACTCTCAACTTTCAGTGAAGTATACGTACTGCAGACGACATTTAGCTGTAGCAGACGACAGGGGGGTGTACTCACGTCATGTGGAGGAGGATAGCGCTGACATTCCTGATCTTGTTGGGTAGCGCCGACCCTGTACCCAAGAACAGCACTTCCGGGTACTCGGCGGACAGTTGTTCTACAAAAACCGGTCAGAATATTATCACAAAGCAAGTTAATTGTGTGTGCATATTTTAATTTTGTATATAAGTATTTAGAGGTCAGAGCGTTGGCAATTTATATATGTAGGTTATACTACATATAAATATGGGTCGTTCTCAGAAACTGTAGCACATTTGTGACATGGAAAACAAAAGTGAAAACATTCCAAATAATAGCAGAAAACATTCCAAATAATACTTAATCATTAACAACGTAACATAGAAACCAAATGTGTTTTTGAGAACCACCCATATATGTGTGTAAATGTGATATATAAGCATTATTCGAGTATAAAGCTGCGTAAGGGATTTTTGTATGTTTTATTATATTATATTATTCCGATACTATATAATTAGCCAATGGGCTCTCTGCATGTATTTGCTTCCTACTCATACGGGTACCGGTGGCTCCACCACCGTCCAACCATACTTCCGCCGCTCCCATATATAACATATACACACATAATATTTATTTATACTCTAAAACAAAAGGTGTATGGTAATCCACGAAGAAAATATAAATAAGAGTGATATCACAAACAAACAATTAAACGATGTGGCGCCCAACAACAGCACAAAGGCACTCGAATCGGTGAGACAAATGATGTTTCTACTTCTCGCCATTTAATCTGTTTAAAAAAAAAAATACTGGTAGAGCAAGTTGCACGACAATAAAATATATACAAGTCAAATGTGTTTGGGTGTAAGTGTGCAGTGATAGACAACACCTTCGGGGAGTGTCCCCTGTTTAGTAAGAAGGCGTCAACTGTGAACTGTGAACTGGAGATGAGGCACACCTAGTTTACCAGCATTTTCCAGTAGTTCCCTTGTGGCGAAGAGCGCACTCTGGAAGTCTGTATTGCTTTCAGTTTCTGCTACGTAAGCCTCATTGTTTAGATCGAAACAGTTATCTCTGAAAAAGAAAAAAAATGAAGAGAAAAAAAAACAGGTTTAAAATAAAACGGAGAGCGATAATAGTTCATTCCCTACATGTCACTATTATCAAATTGATCTCACTTTCAGGGTAGAACTAAAACCACTTTCTATCACCCCCACCCCAGGCCCCGACCCACTCATAATTACCCCCCCCCCTACCCGAACGCCCAATTTACTCAGAACTAACTTACCCCCCCCCCCCATCTACTCATGAGCTAACCTACTTCATCTACTTAACCCCCCCCCCCCCCCCCCCCACCCACACACACACCACATCTAATGAGAACTAACCTACTACCCCGCCATTTATTCAAAGCAAACCTACACCAACACTATTCTGAGCTCCAGTGCTAAGACCAGTGCTTCGGCACTGACATTGTTATTCTGTTGAATCAACTTTGTATGTGGGTGAAAGCCCATCATGGCAGCTGTAACTGCATTCTATACAAAGGCAAAATCTGCACCATGTTCAATCCAGCAAACAGCACACTAAAAGTCCATCATTCTACATACAGGTGAAAGCTACACTGTGTTCAACCCAACAAACAACACACTAAAAGCCCATCATTCTACATACAGGTGAAAGCTGCACTGTGTTCAACCCAACAAACAGCACATTAAAAGCCATCATTCTACATACAGGTGAAAGCTGTGATGTGTTCAACCCAACAAATAGCATACTAAAAGCCCGTTATGCCAGACATAACTACATTCTACATACAGATGAAAGCCAT